>CM076401.1:16055793-16074175 GCA_038363315.1 Mugilogobius chulae
ACATGACTAGAACATGCCTTATGGGAACGTCCCTTTCTGCTGGTTCTACCAAAGCCCAAAAAATATAATATGGTTCTCTAAATTTCCTTAGCAGTAATCAGACTTCAAAAAACATTTGTTCATGTAACATATTTGTGAAATAAACATTTGTAAATGAGTACTTACTTTTTGTTGTTGATCAGTCATGATTTACTCATCATCATCATCATCATTTCCATCCTGTACAGGGTTGGATGCCACAATCGCAGTCGTCTCGATTCACAGCTCTTCTGATCGCGGCACTATAATCAGTCCCGTCCATTGTCTGATGTTATCGGTCCACATTAACCGTGTCTTCTCTGCCCTCTTTGCTGCTATCCTTCCTTCTAAAAGGATTCTTTGCAAGCCATTGTAACGAATATGGCCAAAAAGCTTAGTTTTCTTTTCTGATATTCTTGAAAAGATCTTCAGATCAATTCGTCTTCTGACTTCCTTGTGGTAACTTTGTCCATCCATGTAATCCTAAGCATCTTCCTATAGCTCCACATCTCAAATGCTCTCAGACGATCCATCATTTGTTTTGAAATAGTCCATGTTTCTGATCCATACAGTAATGTTGACCAAACAAAACAGTGCAACATTCTTATCCTGGTCTTTAAGCCAATCAGAGGTTTTACAAGTACTTTAAACATTTTGGAGAATGCCGTTTTAGCAATACGTATTCTTCTCTTATTTCTTCATCACATTTGCCATCTGCAGTGAGTTTAGAGCCTAGATAGATAAAACTTGAAACTTGTTCTATTTCTGTTCCATCTATCTTTATATTGACTGTTAATTGTTCGTTGTTCTTACTGATAACCATACTCTTTGTTTTCTTTGCGTTCATGATCATGTTATACTCCTTTCCCGCCTTATTCACTTGCTCTACTATAGCTTGGAGGTCTTCCTCATTTTCTGCTAGCAATACAGTGTCATCTGCATAACGCAAATTGTTAACACAGATGCCCCAATGTTGACTCCTCTGTAGTCTTGTATCTGTCTAAATATGATTTCAGTGTACAGGTTAAAAAGGCTTGGGATAAAACACATCCTGCCGAACACCCTGTTTGATCTCAATTTTATCTGAGATACCTCTTTCAAGTTGGATCATTGCTTTCTGAGTCCAATATAAATATTGCATGTTTTACTGTTTTGTGTTTTCTTCATTATTAATAAGCATTTTTAAATCTTTTAATAATGATTAGTTAATTATTTACAATCCTTTATGATTTTGACCTTAATCATTAGTTAATCATTATAGTTAGTATATGTATCTTATTTTTTTTTCTAATGTTCAGGTAATGTTAGTAGATGATTTATTCATGTTATCTGTATGTTTACTGATGTTAGGTTAATGCTATGATAAGGATTTACTGACATTTATAGATGATTTGTATCTGGACATTATCATAAAGTAGTTATTTTGTGGGTGTTAATGCAGGTCACGTGATTCAGCCAAAAACATGAATGAAAGTGCCCTGCACTGTGCCCTTTTATGTCTCTCGCCCTCCACAAACAGAGGATATGTTCAGCAGGTGTTTGCGCAGTGGAGACGCGTTCGATCAGCGGCGATGTGATGTTTACTTTGAAAAGTTTGAAAATGCGACTGTTGTACTTCCCACGTACAACAGTATTTAATGTGCAGTCAGCTGATTTTAACCAATACTATGCAAGTTTTCATAAAGACTGAAGCAGAACTAACCCCAAACTGAGACTCTTCCATTTGTGAGAATGAAGCATTAACCTAAGAAAGATGACATAACATTCTAAGAATATCCAAATTGATGAACAAATCATTAAGTAACAGGCTACATATACTTACCACAAATCAAAATTAATGTCAATTTTTCTATCTGCTCCATTCATTTACTTTCATTTGGTTGTTTGCAAAGGAACAAAGCTCTTCAGGTCAGCCCCAGATGGTCACCTCAGCTCTTTGGTAAGAAGCTTGCTGGAATGCGTGATCAGAAAGCAGTGTTGGGAGTAACTAGTTACTGTAATATATTCCATTTTTCAGTAACTACGTAGTGTAACTCGTTACTTATAAAAATGTTGAAAATATATAACTAGTTACAATCTGAGTAACTCAAGTTATTTTCGTATAAATTAATTGCTTTTATACTCAATTGAAAATCACATTTCAGGACCAAAACACTACAAAAATATTGTCTATTGGCTTACAGGTGAATAGATATTATGAGGAAAATGTTTTGTGACATCACATTTCCATAAATTTACCAGTAATTAAGTGTAAATATAACAGGATTAGTATTATTTTATTTAATTGACCTTTATTTAACCAGGGAAGTTTCAAGTATTGTACACTGTCTTAACAAATGTAACTCAAAGTAACTCACAGTGTAACTCAGTTACATTTTTAAGACAGTAAAGTTGTAATTCTAAAACAATGTATTTATATTGTTCTCCCTGTAACTAGTAATATATAATGTATTACAGTTTTAAAATAACTTACCCAACACTGTCAGTAAGGTCTTGCATGTGAGTGAATCAGAGCATAGAGTGCCAGCCAGACCTCAGTGGGAAAGGAATTGTTGCTCTAAGACTGTACTTTGTTTAGAGAGAATACATAGATTTTCTAATAGAAATTTTATGTGTTAGATATTTTATGACAAAGTAAAATGTTATTATCAGGGGGAAACATTTTTCCCACCATGTTGATATGACATTATCAGATTTTACAATACATATTTAATAAGACGATATCTGTGGAATAACCTGTTCATTCAGGATGTTCAGGTAACTGACTGATTTCACTGGATTTATAGTGTAACTAAACCTGACCCTCAAAACGTATTAATTACTCCAAGTCCAGGTCCATTTTCCTGGTTCAATGAAGGTAGCAATTTAATTTTATTTTTAGGAAAACCTGGAAAAGTTTTGAAGTTCAATTGGTTTTATTTTTTAAACATTTTGAATAGTTTGTAATTATGTTGATTTCAATCAATTTAAATTGGGAAAAGGTTACCAGTCCAAACATTTATGACACTGTTATACTGCCAACATCCCTGGCCCTTTTTGTTTTATAATTTTCTATTAAAATAGATGTATGAAAAGAGATTATTTTATTTATTTTTTGTTCTCCACTTAACCAAGCAAAGATAATTGTTATAAGCGTTGCAAATTAAATCTGTGAATTAATTCCTTCACTGCTGGAAAGTTACTGTAATGCCCAATTAACTTACTAAACATGCATGATTTTTGGAGGTGGCAGTAAACCAGAGTAAACTCACAGTAACACAGATAGAACATGCAGACTTTACCTAAAGAAACTGTCAGATCAACCCGGGAGTCAAACCCACAATCTCAGTGTTGGAGCTCTAACCACTCTACAAAAATCAGCTTAAAGTATAATTATCAGAAAAATGTGTAAGACTAAAACATGGAAAAGTTGGGAATGTTTATGGAGATGTCATGGAAAGGACATGTAAAGCCTTCTGTTAAAATATTTGCAAATTCTGTAAATATAACCAATTTCTAGTTTTATTTTGTTAATGGGGACACATTTACAGTATAGTAGTTATATCTGCTAGTTCTATATTGTTTTATAAAAACATCTGACTAATGAATATGCATTTTTTTATATTCTCATAAAACTTAAAAATAAAACAAAAATGATTAAGTGTGGAACTAACCCAAAATCTGCTCATCCACACCTGCCTCTAGCATTGTTATTTGTTTCTTTTTGTATAGCATCTTTCACAAACAATAGTCACAAAGTGCTTCACAGGTTAAATTACAAATACAAAGAAAAAAAAAATGACTTGAACATGGTCTAAAATAATGTTGCAATACAGTATAACTTAAAAAAATATTGCAATATAGCTTGAAAAAGGTAAGTTCTTGTGTCTTTTAATTTTTAATTTATTTTGTTTATTTTTTTATTTATTTGACAGGGACAATGCAAACAAACATAGCTACAAAGCAGAGCTTACAGCTGATGCGATGCATATAGAGTTTATAGAAAAAATACAAAATACATTAAAACACTTTTTCATTATAAATACATCAGTGCACAAAACTCATTTGACCATCTCTTTCTCTGTTTTTCTCACTCACTCACTCACTCACTCACTCACTCACAAACTTCCATACTATTACAAGTGGGTACAGTTTTGGTTTGTTTTCAGCCAATTCTTAACTTTAAAGGTGAACAATTTAATTTCAGTAATGTTCTTTATTTCAGTGGGCAGTGAGTTCCACAGTTTACTGCTCTGATATGAAAAAGAAGACTGTCCAAAAGAGGTTCTACACTGTGGAATTTTACAGTTTTTGTTTAGGGTGCTTCTTGTCACTCTGCTGTTTAGTCTCTGTATAAATTAAATAGTGAAAAAGACAGCATCGTCCGCGTATACAGGTCATTTATAAAGAGACTAAACAGCAGTGGTCCCAGTATGGAGCCCTGCGGTATGCCCATGTGAATATTTGCAAATGAAGATTTAATACCGGCCACTTTAACACATTGTTCTCTTTCCTGAAGAAAAGAGGAGAACCAACGTACTGCCTGAGGGGAAATATTAAATGATGACATTTTAAAAGTAATCTGTGACTAACAGTTTCAAATGCTTTTTTTAGATCAAGAAACACAGCTCCTACTAATTCACCCTTGTCAGGGGATTTTTTTATGTTTTCAATGAAGCAGCAGTTTGCTATCTCTGTCGAATATCCTGCTCTAAAACCAAACTGCTGTGAGAAGATGGTTAGCCTCCAGGTGGTCAGTCAGTTGTGCTGCTATAATTTTTTCAATCACTTTGGACATTCACTAGAGAGAATCGATATTGGCCGATAGTTACACATAGAATCTTGGCTTCCTGCTTTAAAAACTGGCACAATTACTGCTTTCTTCCAACCTAGGGGGAAATTTTTATTGACAAATTCACTACATGGGTCAAAGGTTTAATTAATACATTACTATAGCGTTTAAGAAAGCAACAATTTGTATTATATATGTCACTTGATTTTGAATTGGACAATTTATTAATCACTTATGTGACTTCTCTCTCACTTACTTCAATACAAAAGTTATTAATTGAAGGCACAGGTGGGCATGCAGTATTCCTGTTATCAGTAGTCTCAAAGCACTTTGTTAGTTCTTCAACTGATTGTACAAAATAGGTATTAAAGTTGTCTGCCATAATGGCACTGTCATTAATAACAGTGCTATTTATGGAGAGTTCCCGAATACTATTATGCTTAGATGTTTTTTTCGTAATATAATTTACATGTTTCCAAAGAGAATTAGTGTTGCCCTTTGCATCGCCAATAAGTTTAGAGTAGTATGAAGCTTGTGCTTTTCTCACTTCTTGTACCACTTTATTTCGTTAACTTTTAAATGTTAAAAGATCAGTATTACGTTTTGAGTGTAGTGATTTCTTCAAAGCCAAATCTCTCGTTTTCATTAGTATTCGTATTTCATGATTTAACCATGGAAGAGTACTTTCTTTTTGTTTGCACTTTTTTGCTCAATGAATTTGTCCACTATTTTTGTGATCGCTGTCGTTAAGAAGGTGCAACATTCATCAACATCTTCCATTGCCATAACCTGCTCCCAATTGAAATTCTTTAGTTCTCTTTCAAACTGTATAGTCTTAGATTTAGAGATTACATATTTTATGTCATTGTCATTGGTATATGATGTACCAAAGTATTGTAATCTTTTTTTGCGAGTTTTCTAACCATTAAAGTCATGTTGTGGTCTGATAGCCCCGTTATTAAATTATAAGTCCTTGTAATTCGTTCAGGTTTGTTTGTAAAAGCCATATATCTTACTAATCTAACTTCCACTTCGCGAAATTCTGGTCTACTGGTGGTTCCTAGAGTATCTAAAAATACAATAGGAGGCAGAGCTGTCAGTTACCAATCACCCTTGCTTTGGAATCAGCTCCCTGCTCATGTCAAAGAAGGTGACACAGTCTTTACATTTAAGATTAGACTTAAAATGTTCCTCTTCGAAATAGCTTATGGTCAGGCCAGTTAGGGACAGAATATAACCCACAGGCTAGTTTTAGCTGCTCTATCACTCATCACTTTTCACTCATCACTCATCTGTGCAATTTCTGTTTGTGTGTGTGACTGTATGCACTTTCTGTATGCACTTTCTGCACTCTTGTGCTTGCATTATATATATAATATATATATATATATATATATATATATATATATATATATATTTTTTATATTTTTTTTTTTTTTTTTTTTTAATGTGTGTTTGTCTTCATAAACAAATACATTTTGTGCTATGCATAAACAAATAAACTTCCTTCCCTTGCCTATTTTTGTTATTTCTCCTAGTTCCCTGTAAAAAACATTTCATTACTAAGTTCATCCATGATCTGTTCTTTGCTTTTACATGTTGTCCCTTGTCCCACTCCCCTTTGGGGGTGTATCTGTTCCAGAGGCTGCTGCTCCAGTGTTGATGCCTCGACCTCGGATGCCACCTAATCTTGAAAACCTGGATCTCTCTCTCCAGCCTGTTCTCACAGATAAGCATGTCATTTGAAACAGCATGTCATATGAACACAATGTCTATTTTTGCGTGTGTATTTCGTGTGTCTCTGTCTATTTATGAAGACTAACAAAATTCTAATCCTAACCTTAACCAACTACAGTCTCAGACCTAAACTTACCAATTTTCACAACTTCAGACCTAAAGTTAGCCGTTAACACCAAAAAACTCTCGTTTCTCCTGAACCACATCGCATGTCCATACCATGCTAGAAAAAACAAGCATGTAATTGCAAAACAGGCAGAGGGCGTCGTCATGGCACAAAATTTGTCATGGCATGGTATTTACATGCAAGCCATGAGAACACGTTGCTCAGACTGCTCCACTCCAACCTCTCTTTCACTGGCTGTCATCTTCCTGCTAAAAAAATTTTTCCCTAACAGTGATTTCTGGCTCCACTGACCTAATTTCAAATTGCATCTTGATACGCGTCAGTCCTGGTCAGTTCTGGTCCCAGATCCATTCTGCGTGGGAGTGGATCTGGGAGTAGATCTCTCTTTCACTGAGGTTCTCCTTGAGGTTTCTCTTTTTCTCTTTGTTTGCTAAATCAACAAGTAAAGTCCTCTGTAATAACTGCTGTTGTGATTTTGGGCTGAATTGAATTGTGCTTCTTTTATATGATCAAAATTCTCTCTTCCCTTTTCCTTCTTCATTTTCCCCCTCACTGACAGTCCCTTTTGCCCTGACCCACTGCATCCTAACTGTGTATTCGACTGTGTATCCTACTGCATCCTAACTGTGTAACTCTTCCTTATAACTCTGCATCCTCACTTTTAACTCTGCATTCCACACTCCTAACTCTGCCTGCCAGTTATTGACTCTACATCATAATCCTGCATCCTCACTTCTAATGCTGCATCCAAATTCCTAATTCTACATCCTCATCCTGCATCTTCGTTCTACATTTTAAGTATGCATCCTAACTCGAAAATCAACCCTCAACTCAACATCCTTAACTCTTAAAGACAGGTGAATGAAAATGAGAATGATGTAGGGCAAATAAACAACAGATGTAAATCATCTCAAGAGTACAATTCAATGAGCTTACACATTTATTTATCTCCATGTAACCTTTACTCTTAACAAAGCATCGCCAAATAATCAATAGAACAGGGACTTATTATTGTCCAAAGTGTCTGTAAAAAAAAATTTAACAACTAGTAGTTGCACAGATTAAAATCAATTATAGGTCTACTTGAACACAGGTAAATGAATAATGGGACAAACAACTGCTGAAAATTCAACCTGTAAATTAATTAATTAATTGATTTAACTTTATTTACTAAAACACTGTCACCAAATAACATTTTACTGTTCAAAGTGTATGCAGAATTTTATAATGTTGTGTAATTCTGTTGACGCCTTTGCTGGCACAAAGACTGATCAAATCTTTTGATTCATGTGTAACAGCACCATCTGGAGGGAAAAAAGGGTATGTCATTTATTTTAGAAAACAAATGACAGTTCTGTTAAATTTAATAAAAAAGCATCCAAAACCAAAATCACCCTATTGTAAGGCCTGTCTTTAAAAAAAAAAAAAAAAAAGAAATACATCCTGGGTCTTGCCCTCTGCCTTACATCACCAAAAAACAGATCTCTATTGGTTGACGTTGGGTGAACAAATGACAAAACGTTAGTGTTTAATTGTTTAAAACTGTAGCTTTAAAACTTGTATAACACAAGCAACTCTCCTAAATAAGCTTGTTAATCCTGACTTAAGAAATTGCCAGAAAGAGAATTTGACGTTTGTGCGATTTAGAAAACACCCTAATACAGCTTTTCAGTTTCTGAAAATGCAATTTAGCATATAAAAGCTTTTTGCTCATAACTCAAGAATGTATCAAGCTAGACTGGTGATTTAAAAGCAAAAATGAGCATGCTAGTGTGTGTAGTTTTAAAACAAAGTCACTTTACAGCTGAGCAGTGTCCCATACAAAGCTCAAAACTATTGCTTTAAAGGGGTCCATTTGTGTTTTTTATATTTAGTAAGAATCTAGAACATGAATGAATCAATATAAAAATTACTCTGAGTAAACTAATGATAAAGAAAAGCCATCATAACAAGGTTAAAAACTTAGAAAAGTGAATTTTACTAAATAGGTCCCCTTTTAAAATTGTGTTTACACTGCTGAAATAGCTTTTCACTGTTTGGTTCAGTTTTCGGTTCTGTCCTGAGTTGTCAGAAAAGAAGATTTGAAATTTGAGTGAACTTTGGGAAAACACCCAAAAAATTGCGATTTAGATTATAAAAACCTTTTGCCCATAACTCGAGAATGGAGTAGTGGTATTTAATAAAGTATGTTGCTAGTGTGGTGAGTTTTACAACAAAGTCACTTTAAAGCTGAGCAATGTCCCATAAAAAGCTAAAAAAAATAAAATAAATTATAAAACTTGTGCTATCACTGCTGAAATGGCTTTTTAAACTATTAGTTCTGACCTGGATTTGAAGTTTAAGTGAGGATTTGAGAAAACACCCGAAATGAGCTTTTTAGCCTCTGAAAATACGCTTCATGCCATAAAACCAAATATCCTGAGAACAAAACAAGCTAGACTAGTATTGTAACATTTCACACCTTAAATGAGCTGTTCAGGTTCTGAAAATGCGATATACGACATACAATAAAAAACAAAATGCTAATTTCTCGAGAACAAAACAAGCTAGAATGGTGATTTAAAAAGCATTTTGCACAGTTTAACATCTTCTAATACCACAACGAAAATGAGCCAGCTAGGATGTGTAGTTCTGCCACAAAGTCATTTTCATGTTGAACAATGTTCCACAAAAAGCTCAAAACTGTTGCTTTAAAACTTGTGTTATCCCTGCCAAAATGACTTTTCACTGTTTGAAGTTTGAATGAGTTTTTTATTTTGAAACCCTGAATGAGCTTTTCAGCCTCTAAAAATGCAATTTACGCCATAAAATAAAATTGCTCATATCTTGAGAAGAAACAAGCTAGTATGTTGTACAATTTCACATTTTCTATAAGCTCAGCAAAAAAGAGCCTGCTAGGATGTGTAGTTATATGTCACCTTTAAAAATCTAAAAAAACATTGCTTTAAAACTTGTTATTCCCGCTAAAAGGCTTTTCACTGTTAGTTCTGGGCTGAAAAGTGGTCAGACAAGAGGATTTGAAGTTTGTGTGAGTTTTTGTTTTAACGCTTTAAGCCACTGAAAATACGATTTACGCTATAAAAACAAAATGCTCATATCTCGAGAATGGAAGAAGCTAGAAAGGTGATTGTCAAAAAATAACTGTTATTAATAATCGATAGGCTCTTAACAGAACTTTCTCTAACTATTTGTTAGGGAAATTTAAACTTCCCGAGCTGTAATCCCTGTTTAGGAAAAACAACCAAGACTCAAAAGATTTAAATTAGGATAAGATTTACTTTGATCAAAGGGAAAACACGCAAAGTTACAAAAACATGTCCTTCCTGATCTAAAGCCTATAACGTCTCTTTCTCGATCTTGTCGCTTCTTTATTCCCTATGTTCTCACGTCATCTTCACGTCACCTGTTCACATTGCGTGCTCACAAAGAACCAGAGTCCAAAGTCTCTCTTTTATCACTTCTCCACGACTCTCCTTTTAGCTTCGTTAAGCTTATTTTATTTTTCATTTTGTTGTCATTCTATTTTATTTTTGATTTTATTTATTTATTAATTTTTTTTTTTACTGAATACATTACAACCCAGCGGCAAGTTGGCCACTGTCCAGGGTGTTCCCCGCCTAAGGCCCAAAGTCACTGGGATAGGCTCCAGTCACCCGCGACCCCTAACGGGATTAAGCGGTACAAAATGGATGGATGGATGGATGGATGAATACATTACAAACTCTCGTAGAGACAAACAACGAAGGCAAGGCATTTCACATTAAATAAAATTGTTGTGCAATAATAAAAAAAAAGTAAAAAACAAAACGACATTTTCAGGCATATCAAATTTAACCCTATAATAGTAAACATTCTTCAGCAGAATTACATATTTCATCTATAAAAGGATTTGAACTTTGCAGTAATTTCAATGAGGCTAAATACATTCTTACTTCATTTTTAAAGCACATAATATTCGGCAATTCTTCCATTTGTTTTTATGGATATAATATTTACCCAGGATCAGGATGATGTTCACCAACTTTGAAGTCTCTTTTGTGAGATTACATTTATAAAACAAAATATCTTCTTTTGTAAATTGTAATATATTAATTGTTGGACTAAGCCAATTTTGAATATCTTGCCAGAATTGTTTGATCACTGAACAAGAAAAAAATAAATGTTTTATTGTTTCTGGGGCTCTATGACAAAATTCATAGAGATCCACATCGAATCCAGATCTACCCCTCAATGTCTCAGCTGCTGGATAATAATTGTTAAAATTTTGAATTGCATTTCTTTTATTTTAGGGATGACAGGCCATTTTATAAATTTCAAGTATTTCCTAGACAAAATCTACATTGTGGCAAAACTAAACATCCTAAGGTTCATTTTTGCTTTTTGTGTTTATTAGTTTAATAAATGCATAGATATGTTTATGATTGCCAAATGTCTTGTTCTTGTTTAGAATATATCTTCTGTCCAGTATGTTAGGAAAAAATCACACTGATTCCACCACTGCGGACATGGAGCTGAATTGAACACGTTTCTGCTTGCACTGCACTTCAGACTTCGTTTGCAGGTAGGTCTTTTGTTTGATGAATTTAATAAACTGGTGATAGTTCATTAAACTAGTTGATAGTTGGTGACAAGACATTAGAATAACATGTCCTTCTTTGATTTCCTCTGTGTTTCTGCAAGTATTTACTGAGGTGAACTCATCAGCTCTGGACTACACATGACTTATCACAAACAACTGACAGAATCTTCACATCTCTTGTCTTAAGTTGTTCTCTTCTGTGGACATTCTACCTCACTCGTGTGCAACTGTGAGAAAGTTCTGTGCAATTATTGAACTTGTGTTTTGTACATTTAGGCTTTTTTAATCGTTTTGGCACATTTTTTGGAAATTGTCATAAATATGGCAAAACCTCTACATATTCAGTCAGATTTATCACTCATTTGTCTAAACATTTAGAATGATTGCACATGTACACTTTTTGTGCAAAACTCCTGACACCTTTGTGAAAATAACAATTTGTGGTTAAAATGATAAACACTCATCTCTAAACTGCACTTTTTGTGCAAAACATGAAACAAAAGCAGCACATGGATTCACTTTCACCTTTACCAGTTAAACATTGTTTGGAATTTACTTCAGCATGATATCAAATTTTTTTTTTTCAGAATATTTGGGAAATTCAGGAGCTTGTGAAACTAAAATATTCAGAATTGTGAAACAAGAACTTGATTTACTGACAATGTCAAATAAAATACAATATCGATGAGCTAAAAGTGTGTTCCTGTCTAATCTGAGCCACAGTGAAGTGTCTGACATTGGACTAAATCATCTGTCTCTGTCTCCATGTTCTATGTTCTCTTCCTCCTCTCACCCTCACACTTCTGTCTCTGTCTACATGTCCTCTTCCTCCTCACATCCCCACACTTCTGTCTCTGTCTCCATGTCCTCTTCCTCCTCACATCCCCACACTTCTGTCTCTGTCTCCATGTCCTCTTCCTCTTCTCATCTTCACACTTCTTCTTGTCTGGTTTGATGCACTAAAACAAAAGTAACTCTATTTGTCCTAATGGAGTTGTGTTCATGGGCCAGATTTATTTGTCAGAAGAGTCACAGCACATGTGTAGATTGTTCAGGTGATTGAACCAAGAAAACATCACTTTGGAGCAAAAGTGTTAGTTATAAAAACATAGTTTAACAGCAGTGACCAAAGAGTTAAGCAATTGTGTAAGGTTTTGCAAAACACTGTGTGAGGAGTTTAGCAAAATGAGTCAAGATGAGAAAGATGTTACTGTTGTAGCAAAGGTAGAATGTGTTTTCATCCTGGATGTTACGTTTTGAAACGTGTTCAATTATCTTGACTTTGGAGCCAAAGCTATTGAAAAAAACTGTAAGACAAATAGAGTTACTTTTGTTTCAGAGCGCCAAACCAGACAAGAAGAAGTGTGAGGAAGAGGACATGAAGACAGAGACTGAAGTGTGAGGGTGAGAGGAGGAAGAGGACATGGAGACAGGGACAGATGATTTAGCCCAATATCAGACACTTCACTGTGGCCAAGATCAGACAGGAACACACTTTTAGCTTGTCGAAGTATTGTATTTGACATTGTCAGTAAACCATGTTCTTGGTTCACAATTCTGAATATTTTTGTTTCACAATCTCCTTAATTTCCAAAATATTCTGAAAGATAAATTGAAATCATGTATTTAGTGACCACTGAGCTGGTTTTAACCAGGACTATCCCAGAACTGGACCAGGTTTTCATCAGGACTGAAAATGTTAGTCATCTATGTAACTGTAGTTCTATGAGTAGCTAAAGCTAAAACCATTAGTTTGGTTTTATAAATTTCTGTTCAGCCTAAACAAGATGAAATAACATTCTGATCCTAAAAATATCAAAACTGATGAACACTGCTCATATTTTTATGTAAAACTGAGTTTATTCATTGAAGTATAAATAAGACATTTTATATATATAATTTGGTGCTAAAATGATGCATCTAAGCCAAAACACCACAAAATGTGCAGAATTGTACACACTACAAAATGAAAAGCCTTAAATATACTTTAAAAAAAATCTTTTGGAGAAAAAAAAAATTAAAGTAGCTATTTATTGAACTTTGTGTCTATAATGCGATTAATCACAATTAATTGCAGCTCAAGCATGCAATTAATCGCAATTAAAAATTTTAATCGCTGCCCAGTAAAGATACTTTTGAAATTCCTTATTGAAAAATGTTATTATGGCATACCAAGCAGATTCTGTGTCTAAACTAATTTCAAGTTTATTCAAGGGCATTCAGGAAATACAATTTTAATGTTTTACACAAGAAAAAATATTCAAGTTTGTTTAATATTTTGCATTCTTTTGAATATTGTTATTTAAACGAGTGACAGTAAAATAAAAACAAATAAATTCAGGAATAGAAAAATACCATGTGATCATATCTATAGTGGCACACTAAGAGGCTAGACCTTTAAAAGTGGCACCCTGGACATGCAAATCCTTTTTAAGTGGGATCTTTTATTTAGACTTTTACATTCGCTGGACACAGACAGAGAGACCAGATGTTGTTTGGTATTTTAAGTCTGGCTGCTCGAAAAGCTATTACAAAAAAATGGTTAAGCCCAAATGTTCCAACTGTAGACGAATGGCACATGATTGTATATGGCTTGTTTATTATGGAAAGAATTACATACATGCTAGTAGATTTAAGTCTGATAAATTTGACAAGATCTGGGATGAATGGAAAAAGATACATTGTGATAAAGCGTCCAGAATTTTTATAATCCTCTATATCAGCACTTCTCAAAGTGTGGCGGGCGCCTGTTTAGAGGGGCGCCGAAAGTTCTCAGGGGGGCGCAGGGAGCAGTGCCAATACATGCACTTAAAAATACAAGTGGAAGCAGGAAAAATACAGAGAACGCCTCCACGGTGACAACAGCTGCAGCAGAGGGCGATGCAGATAAAACAGAAGACGAACGCACCACTCTTAAGTGACCAATTGTTGACAAAACCATGGACTCCTTGAAAACTGCTCTTGATACTGTAGCTCCCTTAAAACATAAGTCTGTTAGGCCAAGACAATCTTCTCCATGGTATAATGAAGAACTGCGTGCACTTAAACAAAAGGTTAGGAAACTAGAACGACCGTACCGCAGATCGCACACTGAGCAGTCTCTAGAAGCATGGAAAACCTGCCTCCTGTCTTATAAACAGGCTCTGCGTACGGCTCAAACCAGATACTATTCAAAAGTAAATAAAAATAATCCTAGGTTTCTATTTAACACTGTAGCCAGGCTGACTAACTGCCACAGTGCAGTAGAACCATCAATCCCAGTTACTCTCAGTTCTGATGATTTTTTGACATTTTTTAATAATAAAATAATCAATATTAGAGATAAAATAGATGAAGTCACTCCTGCTATTAGCACTGAACTAATCCAAGCTGTAAAAGTAGGGTCTCATTTAAATCCACCTGTAATATTAGACAACTTTGTTTCTCTTAGTAAAGCAGATTTAATTTCAGCTTTTAAGTCTTCTAAAACCTCAACTTGTATTTTAGACCCAATCCCAAGTAGGCTTCTCAAAGATACTCTCTCTCTGATATTAGATCCTATTCAAAACGTTCCT
Organism: Mugilogobius chulae; assembly: GCA_038363315.1. Taxonomy (NCBI): domain Eukaryota; kingdom Metazoa; phylum Chordata; class Actinopteri; order Gobiiformes; family Gobiidae; genus Mugilogobius; species Mugilogobius chulae. Next base: position 16,070,580 of record CM076401.1, read on the forward strand.
AGGAGCAAAAATACTGGGGAAAGTATGGCAACTTGAGCACTATCCTCTCACTTATGCCTTTCTTGTAAAGACTAATAAATTACAGTTCATCTCTAGTCTGTTCTTTGCTCTTCACTCGTTGTCCCCACTCTAACTGTTTCAGATCGTTGCTGTTCTAGTGACGTGGGCCGGACCACTGATGCCGGACTCCCTCCTCTTTCTGGACCTCCGCCCCACCTCCCTCTCCAGGATTGGCCTGTCCTGTTCCTGCTAGACGAGTCGTTTCCCTCTGCTTATGGACTCTGGCTCCACAAACATAAACTCTATAACTTTAGTCTTAGTTACATCTACAGCCTGTCCGTCCCTTCTTCACTGTGGTTCTCCTCCAGGTTTCTCTTTTTCCCTTGGGGTTTTTTTGAGTTTTTCCTTGCCGAGAAGGAGGGTCTAAGGACAGGGGGATGCTCTGGACAATCATTAATTTGCTCTACTAATAATCCTCTTTGACATGCTTGATCAAATGTTTCATTGAATGTGTATTGTTTCATTGAATATGGATTGTTTTATTTTGATTTCCTATTATTCATTATTGCTAAAATTAATAATCTTGGGAAGTCCTCAGAGATGACTGTTGTTGTGATTTTGGGCAATACAAAAATAAATTGATTTGATTTAAAAAAACTAACTAAAAAAATATATAATAAAAGAAAATGTGCTGGTGTGTTAGATATGTTTTCAAAAACATATCTAACTTCTTCCCCTACCTTAGTCCCTGAAAATAATTCTTAATCTCAGTATTTTTAAATAAAGTGTCAGTTTAAATTATTTAAAAACTTAAAATTTAGGATTTTAAAAGTAAATTTCCATGTTTACAATTTTAGTTTGGCAGTTTAACATGTAACGAGCACTAAACACAGGGAAAGTGTCCTCATAATATCAGCTGAGAACAAACCACAATAGAATCACCACGAGTCAGAGCGTTCACATCCCCGTTACAACAGGACACAAAGTGTAGATGGCACATTTGTTTGCTGTTCTTTGCTCTATTTGTCATTACATTTGCATTACCACTGTAAAAAATACTTCATTCTCACTCACCTTCATCTTCATCAGATGAGTTATTCAGGCCTCTGCGTGTAGACAGTTCAGCAAAGTTCATCCTGTGCTCCATATGCTCTGACTTCGAGTGGCAAGTCCTTTGATACTTTCCTCAGACACAGGAAAGAAATAAAATGAAAAAAATAAAATTGTGCATTCATTGTGATTAATTAATTACAGACATATTAATCAAGTATTTTTTTAATCACATTAATCTATTTTGAAATCTTTAACTTCATTGTTTATGCGAGTCGTTCAACTTGACAACTTAGCAACAAAACACTTCCTAAAGTCTTTTTTTGCAATATATTAATATTTCCCATCTGTAACAAAATGTAATTAATTAAATTGGATAAAAACAAAACAAAAACACTTAATTGAGTGTTTTTCTCAGCAATTTTAGGTGAGATTAAAAATAGATTAATTAATTACAGATCAGATTTAATTAATCTCTTAAATTTTGTAATCACTTGACAGCACTAAAAAAAAAAAGTTTAGTATATTGCATCTGAGAAATAAAAAAACTACACACAAATCTGGCTATTAGAGAGTCATATGAGTGTGTATACAGTTTTGATATGCAGATCTTTATATGACTATATATTTATAACTGACTCATCAAAGAAGGAAAATATTGATTTTTGAGTTTTGAATTGGATAATGATAACAGTCCTTCCACAGTTGGGCCACAAGAAAAGTAAGAAGTCCTGCAGCGGTAAAATGATAACACTGGTTGTTTACAAGAGAAACTACAAAAGTTCACTGGCAATGATGTCATTGTTTAGGTTCGAAAATAGGTTTAGAAAAACAACACTTTAAATGTTATGATCCATAGCATATAATAGACAACAATAATAAATTAAAGCCGCAAGCGGCATTGAACGGCCCTCGCGGGCCGCGCTACGCCGCCGCCGCTCTGCAACGCAAGAGGGGGGCGCTTCGCGCCCCCACTTACTTTCTTTCTATTACACCTATTGCCAAATGAATGGCGCTTTGCGCCTTCTTCTCTTCTCTTTAGCAATACTGTTTGCTGTAAATTCTTTGTTTTTCACAAAATGTGCGGCTTCGCCGCCCAGGGTCTAATATATTTTGTTGACCTACGCCTCATGATGATCTTCACCAAATTTCAGCTTATTCGGGCTAACGCCCGAAGAGAAACGGGTGATAATATGAGTAAAAAAACCCAAGATGCGTGTGACTGCAGGCCTGAGAATGCAGCCTCCGGCTGTATAGATTTATACTGCCATTGAAATAAAATGGAGGATTTACAGTGTCGCTATCGCGACACCATAAGAGATAGACATATGGTTCCATTTACTTTTTTGTTCAGAATACCACAAAGGATTTTTGTGCAAAATTTCAAACGTTTGGAAAAACTAAAATTTTAATTTCCATTTAAATTTTATGACAAATTTCACAAATCTTGGACAATATTTGCGGCTTCGCCGCACTGAGACCATACAACTTGTGAATAAAAATATGGATAATTTTTGATCCCACACTCCTCAAGATGATTGTCACCAATTTTGAGGTTCCTCGGGCTTACGCCCGAGGAGGAGTTAGTGAAAGTATAACTTGTTAAAAATCTGCTATTTTCAGAGATTTGGCAATTTTCCCATTAGGATAACATTGAGTGTTTCTCTCATCACTACGGCTTCGCCGTAATTATTAGGGCATAGATCTGATTGACTTTTTTGATCGGAATGCCAAAATAGAATTTGTGCAAAATTTCAAAAAAATTTCGACAAACTAAATTTTGTGCGCCCCATGTTAAAATGTATTTAAGTCTGTAGGGGGCGCTGAGCGCCAAATTAATTTTTTTCTCATCAAGTAGGTTAAGGGCCAGGAGTTTAACAATGATGCGAATTTTATCAAATTCGGACTTTATTTGTGGAAATGGGAGCAAATTCAATTTTCGGAATTTTCTAAATTTTTTTATGTTTTTTTGCGGCTTCGCCGCAAACAAACGGTAATACTTACACCAGTAAATTGGATAACTTTTGATGGCACACTTCTCAAGACGATACTCACAATTTGAGGTTGCTCGGGCTTACGCCCGAGGAGGAGAAGATAAAAGTGTGACGTGAAAAAAAACTGCTGAGTCATGCTTAGCAAAATTTGAACGCATATAGCCGACATCTGGTGGGGGGGACGGCGTTGCCGTAATATATTTTTTTTCTTGTATCGTTACTATCTACTTCTGTGCCGAATTTCAAGATTCTACGTTCAAATTTTTTTTGGGCCATTTCGTATTCCCAATTCATTTTGCGCACTCTAGGTGGTGCTGACGCGCCACTTTTTGAGTTTTGAAAAACGGAAATTGCCAGAAATTAGAGAAGCGCGAGTTTTAGGAGTGTGCAAATTTTCCTGACTTTTCGTCAGTGTTGTGGGTGATAAATAGGTGGTTGGTCCCGGAGAAGATAATAAGAATAATTAAAGCCGCAAGCGGCATTGAACGGCCCTCGCGGGCCGCTCCACGCCGCTGCCGCCCCGCATCGCAACGGGGGGCGCTTCGCGCTCCA